>OY723389.1:19941847-19978979 GCA_963210295.1 Ophion ellenae | reverse complement strand
GGCACGAAGATCACTAGGACGAATGTACAGAAAACCATTAAAGTAGCTCCGGAAAAATGGAGGTTGATGGCATAATAGAAATGTTTAGACGATCAATCGAATTGTTCAATGTGAAATACAAAAGGTATGTGGGTGACAGCAACGCCAAAACTTTTAAAAATCTATTAGAAGCTGATGTTTACAACGGCAAACCGGTGGTCGAAAAAAGTCAGTGTTTTACACGTGAAAAAACGCATGTACATACGTGTGAAAGAAGCAAGAAAAGCACTTACTCAGCTGGAAAAAGCCAAAAAACAAGTTGCAGCTAAAAAACAAAAGATGCGAAAGAAAAAGGAAAGTCTGAAGGAGAAACAGAAGCGATGCAGACAAAAAAAACGCAGATCGAAAAAGAACGCAGCGGATGGTGAGGCTCCAAAAGTTAAGAATCTCGCATTAACTAATAAGTTAATGACTAAACTTGGTGTTCATTATGGGTTAGCAATTATGAGAAATGAAAATTCATTTGAAGAAATAAAGAAGTGTAGGCAACGTATTATCATTTGATTTCTACGGATGAAAATCCGCAGCATTCCTTTTGCTCTGAGGGCCTGGATTCATGGCGTAATTATCAAAAATGCAAAGCCGAGAACAAAAAACATACTTTTGTTCATCCGCCTGCTTTTGATGAGAATACTGCGAATATTTTAAAGCCTATTTACGAAGACCTTTCATCGGGTGATCTTTTGCAAAGATGCTTGTGCAGAAACACGCACAACAACAACGAGGCTTTCAACTATTGTGTGTGGAATTTAGCAGCCAAATTGCTGCATGGACAGCCACATGCACTTTCAACAAAGGATTTTTACCTGTGTTGAAAACCATGGAGACATGGGAGTCACAATCGGCCCGCACGCTTACGCCAATCTGTACAACAGCTCTCGGATTTCGAAGGCGGAGAAGGACGCATCTTAGGCTTCTAAAATTGCCAGAATGAGTCGCAGATCAGAAAAAGTGACCAACAGCGAGGCCTATGAAGAAGTTGAAGGTTTATTATACGCGCCAGGGATAGACGATTAGTGTAAGTATGATTTTTCTATAACAAATCTGTTGTTAAAACATTAAACGCGTTTTTCTCGAAACAACGTTCTTACGATTGACTCGGGTAATAAAAAAATTCTATCCAACCGATTGGGCTCAAATTTGGATATGTTATTCTACTCATCAATAGCTCTCGCAGGAACTAGGATCTTTTTTCGTCCTTAACGTTTCATTTTACAGCCCGATTTCCACTAAAAAAAACTTCACTTTTTTTCGAAGTCCATTTTGTTATTTTTCAACAAAATTGCTTAATCCTAGTTCCAACTAGAATGACGAGCTTACAGAACAATAATCTTTTTGATTTTTTTGTTTCAGATGTCCTCAAGCGGTGAAATCACGGAGGCCAGCTACCTACCTTTTTTTTGAGACGCTCACTTCAGTGCTACAAAACTATAACAAAAAATATAAATTAAAAAAAATTGTACACTCTTAGATACCATTAATAATATATTAAAAAATCAAACCGATCGAATTTTATTTACCCTAAAAAAAAATTCTCGAAAAAAGCATTAAAAAACGTGCAAGTTACCAGACTACGACCTTAAGAGCCATAAAGGCGGCGATGAGTTCCAATTGGCTAATGTGTAAACGCTTTTCTCTATCATTCCAAAATCCGTGTGTACCCTCGCCATAGCAATAGGCACCCCAGCCCGAATTGGATGCGTCCGAGTAAATCTCTCTAGTGAATTGGAAAGTTCTTATGGGACTGATTGACTTCGGGATATTTCTTTTCCACCAATCAAACTCTTCTCGTAGACCGCCTGATAACGTAAGAGGTGATCGCAATCTTCTCCATTGATCAATAAAGCAAGATACTTTTTGCGTTAAATTTTTTTTTGTATACAGCCACCCGTATTCTATCGCACGACAACAGTCGATTAGCTTCCCAATGGAGTTGGCAAATTCCCGAATGGTGCTTGCGACTTCAGCTCCGAAGCTACTTTTTCGATAGCCTTTGCTGCTCGAATCTTTTCCGTCAGGATTTCACCGAATAAATATGCGAGTGGTTTCGTTTCATCCAGCACTCCTTTGACTTTTTTTTATTGTAATGGAGAATCGCCGGGTAAGGGTGCAGAGATGATGCGCGGAGGCGAGCAGCCTACCGGCGTCAGCGAGGTACTCGAGCAACTGGTATTCGTCGACCCCTTCATTATTGTGATTCAGCAGGAGTGAGATCCCTGTGCCTCAGCCATAGCTGAGGCCCGAGTATTTTTCGCGTTTTCGAGATAGTTATCTCGCTTAATTGCGGATTCAAACAGGGATGACGCCACCTCTAGGTTCAGTTTTGGCGCTTCTAAATGACAGTTGCCCGAACGGGCTTCTTTTGGCAGTAGTTCAGTTTCCTCCTCCTTTTTAAGGCCACTGGCGATCCATTTTTCCAGTTTAACGGCAGGTTCGTATGCAGCTGCAATTCTGGTGCATTTGTTTTTGTATCGACGCCTAGCAAACGCAGTGGTTCTTCATCCATAATTAGCGCTTCGTCGTGAGGCTGGGCCGAAGGTATCCTTGTCGCCTGATCCTTGGATATCTGGGAATGTTCATTCGCCGCCGGGAAGACGGCATTAATCGTGTCTGATATACTTGAAATTCGACACCGTTGTGTAAAGGGGTATGCATCGCTTTGCTAGGCGAGATAATAGATCATCCATGATTTCTGATATTATAGAAATCTGTAGTGATCATGTGGGTTGACTCAAGGTAATACTCATTGAGATTACCCTCGTACGGACTAAGCTGCCGGGTTTAAGGCCATCAAGAACTGACCGTTACTTATATGAGACTCGAGGTAGAACTCAGAGAGTCTTCCTTCGTACGGACAAACCGCCGAGTCTGAGGCCATTTTTTTCTATTTTTTTTAACGACACGTTGAAGGCCAATGTCATGACGCAACGGTAATAAATAACTCGAGTATCTGTTGGTGGTTCTTGGTCGACAACCTGAGCGTTTTTCTCCTTAGAAGAATCCGCGCTGAGACGTGAGGGGATACATCTAAAACCTTTCGTCCCCGAGTCCGAGGGAGAATTAGGCATGAACAAGAACAATTTCTTGAGCTTTTTCACGAACCATGCCTCGTTTTTCATTCCTTTATGGGATTTCCCCATGATTTGATTTCTTTATTACTTAGATGAAGCTCTTAGCGTGTGATACCTTCGCGCACGAAAAACGTTATGATATGGTACACAAGCGGGGGCATCACCCGGCGACTGAAGCAATTTAAAAGTTCGGTCTTTGGTCTAAAGCCCTAAAAATTCGTGGCACCAACGTGTGAGAGTAGACGATGTAATCTCGAGAACGAGACTCGAAATATAATTAGCACACGTTAAAGCCACTACTATAGACAGTGCGCAGCACTAAAAACGTGTTGCTTCTGAGGAAAAAGAAACCAGTATCCACTCAATTTATTCCAGCGCGATAGATAAATTCATTAAAGCTTTACTGATTATCATGCCACTCTGTATGTTATTCATTCGTAAAGAGGTAAATATTTCATGGTTTTAAAATGTTCGCTGGATAAAATAATTAATCGAATGTGTTTTTGAGCTGTGAAATTTTATAGATGGCTTGTTAAAAAGTAAACACCATTTTTTCAGCAACACGAAAAAAATATATTGGTATAAATATCGTATCTGTATTTCTATTGTAATCTATTTCAGCATAAAAATGTCTTCCCTGGCATTTCCTTTTCTGGCATGTTCGATGATGTCTGTGACAACTGTTTCTTCTTTCAAAATCCCGGTAAGATGATGAAACGGTCACACATTTCTTTACGTATATAGCTCTTATCGGTATATTTTCCTAAAATGATATATTAATTTGGAATAAGTTTTATATGTTTTATGTTCTTCTCACATCTATAACAGTTACCGGGAGCGGTCTTCCATCTTGATCAGCAGTGCAAATTACGGGGATTTTTAGGATCTTGCGGGGTAATTTGTGTCTTGCTACCGTTACTTCTTATCGTGTCGTTGACAGCAATGATTTGTTTCATATCGTACCGCCGTTCTTTCAGAATCTCGATTTTTGGGCTGATGATATGGTTTGTAAAAATATCGAGTGTGCTGCGCGAATCCGTGGCTTAGCTGGTCAACATCGTGCAATGTTTATTGGGCCAGCTGCTCGTCGAACCCACTGTGATGAAAATAAAGTAAGTATTATCCCATACAGATAAAAACAATTCTTCCTAAATCCTAATCGAAGTTTGCTATTGTTTTTTCGCATACCTTAGTGAAACAACCAAATAAACTTTAAAATTTTGCTCAATCAATGCGTTTCAGGTCTGCTACGATGGCGATTGTATAGATTTACCACGCGGCATCAATATGCCAGTAGAGATCCTCGAAGATGAGCACAGTTACATATGCTACCGCCCAACAGTGCAAAGCCCAGTTTATGGTATTACGGATAGAGTGCAGCTAGAACTTTCTTGTTTCCGTTCAATTTATGCTTTGAAAATATTAGTTTAACACTATAGATCAATAAAAGTTCACCTTAGTGAAACAACGCAGAAAAAAACGACGATTGATATTGTCGGTCGATTGACAAGATCTAGTTCATCCAATATCACTTATTCAGCCCAACTCAGGCACCGTTCGGACTAGAAGTATTCTCCCTGAACCAATATAACAATAATGTTTAATGTTAGTCCATTATTGTCAGCTCGAAATTACATAATATAATTCAAATACTTACAGTGATGACCTGAATGGTCTACACAATAACGGATATCACAGGTTTTTAATCTGTTGATACTTTATACCACCTATGATGCATATTGAAAATAGATATTTCGTAAAACGGAAAATAACAGCCACGTTCATTTTATCAATAGAGGATTTTTGCAGAAGGTAGCTGAGTAATTTGCTTTTATGTAAACGTTGATTGGAAAAACAGGTCAGTTCTAAGAATTACGGCCTCAAAGTGGGAGCCTGGCATCTACGCCGATAAGTTCATGCCGAATATGCAGATGGAATATGCGACTGACGATATGGGCCCGGATAGCGCAAATGCCATCAAGCACATTGCCAGCAGCTGAGAATTGATCATGAAAACTTCCCGTTCAATAAAAATAAATTCGGAAGATAAGTTTTGGTTTAAAGTAGTTTGGAAGAAAAACCGGAAGTCAAACTGACAATTTTAACGATTTTAATTTTTTTTCGAATGTTTAAAATACATGGTATTTAATCTCAAAAAAAGTATTTTTATTTTGGTACTCATTAAATGAAAATTTATGATGATTTTCATAAATACTGACAATCGACATTGGTTATTGAGCACTCGGTTGATCGTTATCGACTTCACTCGGGAGTTCGTGTTTTAAGCAGTTGGCAACGCTACATAACCTCATTTTAGAAGAATTCAAACATCACCTCTTAACGACTCGACAAATGTCAAATCATGGCACGATTACGTGTGAAGTGGTCGTTTCTTTTTTTACAGAAAATGTATCTGCTTTTGTTCACGCAGATAAATAATAAGAAATTGATTGTGCAGTTTTTTAAATTTCATCTTCAGGCCCATATACAGAACTAGAACAGAAAGAAATTTTTAAGATTTCTAAATAAGAATGTTTACAGCCGTTCTTCATATATATATATGTGTACGTAATAATCAATTAAAAAAAATTAAGATCTATAATCAACATATTTTTTATCCTTCGTTTTATTATTACTTTTATTCTATTCTTATTGTATTTAGCATGATGTGCAGCGTAGGCATTCGGCAACATTCATATTTTTCACTTGAAAACTTAAACACCACAAAAAAAAAACGAATGCACATCCATCAGTAGGATGTACTAAGATATTGTCATATTCGAATTCTTTTTACTCCTCAACAGACGTCCGCACAAGCGAAGTCTTGGTTGACTGTGTATTGGTCACCGATAAACCTTGGATTACGTAACTTCGCAATGCGTTTATTGTTAGAAAGGCAGACTTTCCTAATGATCTTTGACTTTGTGAGAAAAAAAAATTAAATTGTTACGACCGCAAGACTGTTTTGTGATTGTTTGGAAATATACTGTAAAGGATTTTTGTCTAATGGGTCTCGAATGGGGAGTTGCCACCGAAAATGAATATACAAGTGGATGCAAGGTTAACACCCAAGCGGCGGCTATCATTCACAGAAGGCTGTGAATCCTCAAACGAGTTGAAATTCCGGTATGATAATACATTTCAAAGGAACCTCGGCGTACCCCCTGAAAATCGCCACGTCTTCGGTATTCCTGCACCTGAAAAAAACACGCCACGAATACCTGCGAGCCTGCTATTTACTGCAAAAGTTCGCAAAAGAATCCGGAGCTGAGTTTCCTGACAAACTGACGGGGACAAAACTAAGGAAACACATCGCAACCAACTGCATCAACCTCAATTTATCAGAAAACGAGATCAGGGATATCGCCAATTTTATGGGGCATGGAGAGAAAATCCACATACAAATTTACAGGCAACCCGACGTCGACCGGGAAATTCTACGAATGTCAAGACTTCTGAAGATGGCCTAAAAAGGTGACGAGGACGATGAAAATGAAACGGACGATTCTGAATCGTCTGTTGAGGAGAACATCGCAAATAATGTGCAACGAAATGAAGACCGATGTAAGATAAAGTTTGCAGGTGATGGATAATAATATAATAAATGTTTTTAGTGAATTTATTATTAACCGTTAGTATAACCTACGAAGCATTTTTTATTTCTATCCATATTGAGTTTTACATTTATTCATAATATTTTTCTTATTATTTGTTTGAAACGGACTCGTAGGGAAGCAATGTCAAAACGACACCTTCAAACTCCGAACGCATGGATCTCTTCGACGAAAGACAAGATTACAGCGTTCTATGCGCCGAGCAGGCCGGACCCGCCGCAACACTGATTTAACGTCTGATTCTTCACACCGTCGGCGCAAAACAAATTCGAAACAAACAACGAACATCAAAAAGCCAAAAAGACGCTCTAGTTAGTACTTAAAAAAAATTATACATTCAATTTCTGAGATTGAAGTGACATGTGAACTTTACCAATTAAATCTATTCGTTGGATATTTTTTTGATTTCAGCATCTCCTTATGGGAGCGTAAAGTCAAAGAAAAGATGGTGCGAACAAGAGACAACTGCAGCTACGGAATTGTTTGGACAAAACATCAACTGCGGCAACTACCGGTCGTTGAAAACAATATAAGATCTTTCAACTCAATATCCGTGCTTGAGTACTCGTTCACCGACCGTTATAAAGGCGTGGATCTCTAATCAAATTTTAAAAAAAAGTAGATTCCTACAAAAATACTCCTGCCGTATAGAATTTAACTGGTTTAAATTTGAGACCATCACCGATTTTTAGAAAAAGCCGAAAAAATATTATCACAAAATATTGCGTACATATAGCTCTATCTACGGTACTAATGTTTAGAAAAAAACATCAATATGTCTCTCAAATGAATATTATTTTTGAATGATGAAAATTATTTTATAATGAATATTATAATTTATAATATTTTACCTAATAATATAATATAATATGCAACATATGTTATGTAATTTGGCGAAGAAAAGTAGTCAAGTTTGCTGAAAAAAGTTCCTACTGTTTTGAAAAAATTTTAAATATAGATTCGAACGTATTTTATAAATTTAATGACAACTCCAAAGAATTCTATTTAAAAACATTGCTCATGCAACGTTACTTAAGGGGTTACGTGGGTTTCGAAGCCAAAAAGCATATATTTTCGCCATTGAAAAAAAAAAATAATATATAAATTATTTTATTCAAAATGTTAACACATAGAAGAGCAATATTTCAATAATATTTGGGAAAAATTTCGTCCAAAAATTTGGGGAAATTCAGCAGGCGGAACCTGGTTTCCGGAGACCCCTTAAAAAACTGTGGACGAGATTTCTCAAAAACTAACCCACCGATGTTATTGAAATGTTGCACACTTCTTCAAAATAGCATTGACTAATGATTGAACGAAGGATGTTTAATAAAATTGAAATTTGAATTTTTGGCAGAGTTGTATGCAATATAGTTCAATTTTTGGTATAATTTACACTACGTATAGCCTTTAAAATCAGTTGAAATCGAAAAAAACCTTCGTTCAATCACTAGTCAATGCTATTTTGAAGAGGTGTGCAAAATTTCAATAAGATCGGTGCATTATTTTCTAAGAAATCGTGTCCACCATTTTTTAGGGGTCTCCAGAAACCAGGTCCCACCCGGTGAATATCCCAATTTATTTAATTTATTAAATCAATTATTTTAAAAAATAGGGAAAATATGTTTTTTTGGCTTCGAAACCCACGTAACCCCACAACCACGTAGAATGGTGATAACAAAAATTATCATTCAATAAATGTATAATTTTGTGTTCCGTTCTTTAGTTCGGTCGAAATCTGAAGTGATCATAAAGATTATGATTAATAAGACTGATATCATAAGCTTCGCGTAATATATTATGTATGTAACGTTATCGTGATATCAATAATAAAACAAAATGAATTCGAATCCTTATGTTCATTCTGTTACAGTGCTATCGGTCACTAGATCGGCCTGAGCCTCACTAGCTTTAGCCATCATGATTCACGGTGATATGCTCATTCTATACGATGAGTAAAACTGCCGCTGGTGCTTGGAAAAGTGATTATAATGTATGGTTGTAAAAATACCAATCACTACATTGTCTCTGAGCTTGAGAATACCTGCATGCAGTATCCATCCGGCATGGTGAAATACGTGTATCCATTTATTTGTGTATATGTGTTTGTGAGTATATGTATGTATTGACAGACACACGCAAACACACCATATGTATCTACATATAATTAAATCTATAGTGCCGATAAACAAATTAGATGAATGCTTTAAATTAGAGCTATTTATCCTATTGCACTTCAGAAAAAAACGTGGCTCGTTCGAATACAATGTATACCCTAAAAAAATCTTCATTTGGAAATGCCTACAGAGACGAGCTCGAGTAAGCACGAGTAACCGTGCAAGTAACAGTGTATAATGCCTTCGGCATTCGCCATTGCGAAATAATCAACAAAAAATTATGATAAAAAGAAACCATTAACATGGAAGAATGTTTTACTTCGTTTTTCGGTTCTGAATTTGTATGCCCTGTTAGATTAAATTCTTTGGTAAATTATTCGTGGCACTTCGCCACGTCGCCATTCGTGGCACTTCGTGGCGCCGCCTTGCCATTTCCGAGCAATTGCAGGGTTATTTAATGAGTTTAGGAGAGGATAATCATAATTACGCGAACGGCTCTAAAATGTGGTGGAAGCTGCTTATATGTGCGAAGACCTGAAAAAGGCCCATTCGTCCCATAATGTCTCGAAAACTGCCAATTTAGCGATAGTCTTGAAAACTACCAGTACATACTTTTCGTTGTTCACGTGAAGGCGTCGCGGGATATAATCGTATGTCAATATGTACAACTGAGCACTCGCCTGTTAATCTCGTGATTCACTGAAGTTCTGTGCTTCTATAGTGCTTTCGTGTATTTTTCGATTTTGAGTGCAAACCTTCTCGATGCTCCTGAGGTCATCTTCGGCCTCGAGCCGCAAGCTGTATACAGAGGAAATTGTGTACTTCAAAGGCTCCCTAATTACCTTCTCTCCTATCGACGTATACTAATGATTCAAAAAGAGCATAAAGTTGTCCCGCAAATTAATATTATAGGATTTACAATATTCAATCTAATTGTATAATATAATATATAACGTATACTATGTAAATTGGAAAAAATAGTCAAGTGTGATGAAAAAAGTTCCTACTGTTAAAATTTTGAGAATACAAATTTGGAAATATTTTATTAATTTTATGATTGTTCAAAATAAGTTTATTTAAAAACATTGCTCATGCAATGTTACTCAACCACGTATAACAATTTGAAGAAACAAAGTAAATTATCATTGAAAATGTACATCATACAATTGTGTTCCGTTTTTTATTCGATTAGAATTTGAAGGGATCATTAAAATTATATCATTGAGAGGAAACTGATCTAATGAGTTTCTTTGAAAAAATTATATTTACGTACCGTTATTTTGCTATGATTAAAAAAATGTAAGAATCAAACAAAGTGGTTTCAAGTTCATTCTGTTACCATTATTCCCGATGATAATAGTAAAGTAAAACTGCCCCCTGTGCTTGGGAAATCGTTGATTAATGTGAGGTTGTAAAAACATCAATCACTTCGCATTGTCTCCGATCTTGTGAATACTTGTAAAGCCCTGAAACGTAACTTTCTATTTATACTGTCCCGAAAACTGCCAATATATATTTGGAGACATAAACTGCGCGATATGTACTGTCCTGGAAACTGTCAATACATTTACAGAGACCTGAAAAATGCATACCTTTTGGGACTACTGCCCCGAAAACGGCCAATATATATTTGGAAACATAAACTTCGCGATATATACTGTTCTGGAAACTGTCAATACATTTACAGAGACCTGAAAAATGCCTATCTCTTGGTACTACTGCCCCCAAAACTGCCAATATGTATTCGAAAAGACCTAAAAAAACCTATCTCTCTAAAAGGTCCTGAAAGCTGCCTATATACGCGAAGACCTGAAAAGAGCCCATTCGCCTCATAGTGTCTCGAAAACTGCCAATTTACCGATAGTTCTGAAAACTACCAGTACATACTTTTTGTTGTATATATACTTTTAATGGGTTTATATTAAGAAAAATCTTCCTGAAAAATGTTGAGTATGATAGAATGTACGGAAATCGCGGTAAATATATGCCTCTTAAAAAAGTCCCAAAAACTGCCGTTTGTATATATATGTATATAATATGCATATACACATTTTCGCACGGGGGGAAATACGAAAAAAAACATCAGTAAACGCTAAATGTGTGAGTACATTAGAAATTCTCTGAATGTATGGTTTATTTTACAAGATACAAGCCGGATGTAACACGATAAACAATACCAGTCAGAGGACCCAAGACAATGTTTCCATCATTTATTCTGAGGATGCAATACCTCTCGCTCCATATGAGGGTTTGCAATTTACCAGCAATGGCTCAAGCGTCTTTTTAAGCAACGAAATCTTCTGTAATACCGTTGCGAATACATCGACTCAACTTTTACAAAAAAAAAATCAACCAGAAGCAATTCTTTCGAAGCATATGGGAGCGCACAAGCCACAGTATCAACTGAAGAATCCGAAGTGACGGTGAACAAACGGAAAACTGAGAACATATCAGAAGACGTCGTACCACCGGCAAAGGTATCAAAATATCGAAACACACTGGCGGTGAATGTAAAAGATATTTTTGAACAGCATCAATTGGGTCCATCGATTTTAATGATTTATAACCACACACAACAACTGGATACTCAATGCCAATCGTATGTGTGTGATATTATCGTCTTAAACCTGCTATAGAGTGGCACCTCGTGAGTATATATATATGCTTTAATGACAAAATCATAATGCGTTTTTGTTCATTTTCTTCAGTGTACAACTCGTTACAATAATTGACAATAGTACAATAAGCAATGACGATTTCGAGCAATTGGCCGACTAAATTGTGAATGTTTTTCCTAACGAATGCCGAGAAACATACTACGTGCCACCGACTAAAAAAAAGACTCAAGAAATAATAAATCTGGTATTTCAAGGGGCAAGTTAGTGGATAAATTCCGCAACAAAGCATGGTTCATCCGCAGGGCTAAAAATCTCGCGAAACAACAGTTATTAGAGGTATTCCATTCCAAATTACCGAAGTTTTAACGCGATTCCTTTTTATTTAGCTGATATTCGTATATTTTTTAATACTAACAGAAAGGAGTGTCCATGTTATTATTCAGATTTTTTTTAAACGGCTCAAAAGTTATGATTTTTTATTCGAATGCTCATAATTTGGGCAATCATCGCCAAATTTAAGGCAGGATCCTAATTTGAGACTGTGGAAAAATCGATTTTTTTACATTTTTCGTAAGTAAATATAGTCAAGAATATTCTCTTAACATTTTTAATCGATTTAAGCAGTCTAACCGTACTTTTTCGCCCCTCAAACGTAGCTACCTGAGCGCGCTAATTCGACGCGCTGGCACAACCTCTTACCTGGCTTTATTCACTCGAGCAACTGCTGTTCTTTTATAAATATCCTTTACCTGCTTATCCCCAACTGTAGTTAAATCTTTATTGTTCTCTATCTAACCTATATTTTTGGAAGGAAAAGACACGTGGAAACGACACTCCACTGGTATTTCAGAGCAGCAGTCGTGTTTCGTAGTCTCAAAGTGAAACATCGCCGAGCGTGATTTTTGTAAATTTATTTTCTGTTCACGATGGATTCAAAGAAAACGTATCGTCAAGATAACCCTGTTCATAGGCGTCCAGGATCAAAATTCAAAAATCGGCGCTTTCACGGAAATGGACACAGCGATGAAGGAGGCACAGTTTCCGCGAGTACATCGGCAGCAAAACTAATAAAATCCAACGATAAAAGTTTCGATGTGAAAGTAACGGATAACGGGGCTTATAGCATTATTCAATTTTTAGTGTATTTTCGATGCTATCACAGATGGTAGAGTGTAATGTATTGTATGTAAAGATAAAATTTCGTTTTCGAAGTATGGACAGCGTAACCTTGGTTTCAAAGTGTGTCTCAATTGTAAGCGTGGAGATAGGTGCATCAACTCCTGCCCGATGATCGGTTCTGGATATGAAATTAATCGTCTAATTGTGTTCGTGTTTCGTTTGCTTGGCGTTGGAGTTAAAGGCATACATTTATTTTGTGGACTGATGGAACTGAGCGCAGGCTTCAATGTTAGAGTATATTATGAAATAGTGGAGAACATCAAAGTCGCTGTGAAAAGAGTATTCGAATTAGATCAAAGCAAAGCGATCAACGAAGCCAACGAGTTGAATGCCGAGAAAGGCAATAGTGAAGATCTGACGGTTTCTGGAGACGGTTCTTGGGCAAAAAAAGGCTTTATGTCTCTCGTTGGCATCGCATCTCTGATTGGCAAGCACAGCAAGAAAATTTTGGACGTTGTTTTGATGTCTGCTTTTTGCAGAGCATGCAATTATTGAGAAAAAAACAGATGAGATTGGTTTTACTGCATGGTATGCTGAACACAAGTATGATTGCAGTGCAAATCACGAAGGGTGTTCCGGCAAAATGGAGGTTCAAGGTGCCGTGAAAATGTTTTTAAGATCGTTAGAAAGGTACGGAGTGAAGTACGGTTTCTACATAGGAGACGGCGACTCGAAAACGAGAAAGCAACGAGCATGTTTCTAATTTGCTTTGTGTTTACCTGGTTTATCATTGTTTATCTAGAAATACCCGCGGCCGACAAAAGTGGGTCTTGGCTACTGCATAACAGAAATAAGAAAGGCGTGTTGGAGCACTGGACTGCATCGTACACGTTGGGATCTGTCGACTGTAAAAGCGAGAAATATCGGAACGTCACTGACATCTTCGAACGGTGGCCGATCTTAAAAGAAGGATAGGGTTATGAACTGGCAAGTCATTCACTTCGCAACTTTTATGAATATTCTTAGAAAACACTTAGGTGATATAGTTTTATTATCATTTACTACGTTAAGGGGTAACATCACCGTAGAATTTGAAAAAAAATGGATTTTTTCTTAATTGACTTAAGGCGATGTGCCACACGCTTCCGACCGCTTCGAAATTTTGGAATGAGAGTTCTCCCAAATGACACAACCGACGGGAATGAAATTTGTTGTGTGCATGCAGGACACTTGGTCCGAGGGGATGATCCCCTCGATTATCCAAAATTTCCACGAAAAATAACAGTTTGTGGTTACCGTGCGAAAAATGGTGAATTATTAACCATTGCATCGCATTTTCGGTAATTTACTGAGAATCATCCTCTGGACCGTGAAAAAGCACACATTTTGAGCTTTGTTTCACTGGTTTTCATGAACAAATGGCGGAGAAAAAGGCATTTTGCAATTTGTACATAAATGTAGCAAAAATGTACCGAGAAAGCTCAAAATATTCGGTACCGGAGCGAGAATGCAGTTCATCCATTTTCTCACTGGCGGCGCGCAGCTCGCTTTGCTCGTTTGTTTGTTTTTTGACAGGTGGAAAACAAGAGCTATAACCTCGAAAATTCGTTCGAAATATATTTCATACGATGTGTAATAGTGTGTGATAGAGTAAAAATTTCTTTTTTCGACGCGCTGTCGTGTGTTTTTTCGACTAAGAAGAACAAAAGAAGCCCGGTGGTCGGGGGCTCCGACGAGAAATCTCGATAAAAAATAATCGACGAGAAAACCGCTGCGGCCGATAACAAGGAAAAGAAGATCGGGGAAAATAGCGACAGCGAGAAGCCGAAAAAGAACGGCGTGGAGAAAACGCCGGAAGTCAAGGTACGTGCGTGCCATCATTCTCAACGGCTTTGGGGATGTCAAGAGTGTAAATGTGCTGAGGAAACCTGAGACTCAACTCGCAGACGGTGAAGTGTTTATCTGGGTCAAAGTATGTAGCCTCAACTTCCAGGCTGCTATGACACGACAGAGTGTCATCGATTCTCCACCGAAAACTCCGAAGGCTCCGAGTGGGCTGGTGATACCCTGGCCGCTCTGCCTGATCACAAAGCCTGGTCAGAGCTCATTGTGGTGTACTTGGATGCGGCAACTATCAGCATAGATTACGCCGTCGTTTACATACTACTATTCAAGTTTGTATGTATTATGCCTGGCAAGACTTTTCTGATCCACACCGCCGGCGGTGATGTAGGCCAGGCAATCGTTCATTGCCAAAGACGGCTCACGGCATCACAATCTTTGGTTTTTACAGCCCATCGAAAAGCGACGAGCTCAAATTGACCAGCATGATTGATCATGTCCTAGAGCGTGGAAGCGAGTACAGACATAAAGTAAGGAAAATATCGTCGGGGGCCGTTGACAGTGTTCTCGATTGTGTCGGTGGCAAGAAGTGCAACAGAAGATGTGCCTTGCGAAAGACCATGGAAAAATACGTTTTCTGTGGCTCGAGCAACGTCGTAACCAGCGCAACACAGACTTTCTTCTCCGTTGCCCCAAATTGGAGGACGATGGACAAAATATTGCCGATGAAGCTTTTCGAGGAGAATAAGACACTGTCCAGGCTGTATCTGCGTCATCTGATGCATCAGCACTGTCCGCATACTTTTGTGAGGCGAGCGGTGGACAAGGTGTATTTAAATAATGCTCGAGGTATTTGTTTAAATTTATTTCAAAGGATCATAAGATGTCACCATCTTACCATCCTTAGCAACTCGGAAAGTCCAAATTTGAGTTGTTGTCATAATTTATTGAAAACATTCAATTTTGGGGACGCGAGCATTCTATGTCAAATTCGTCCGGGTCAAAGTGACCTAGTGTGTGAAGGAAGGACACCACTGACACTGCCCACTTTCGAACGTTACCTATGATTTTTTTTAAAAAGAAAGCAATAAAATACGTAGTTGAAAGAACTTTTACGCTTTATTAGGTATATATTAACCCATGTGCGAATGTCGGTATTGCGCCAGAGTTACCAATACGGCCCAGAGTTGTGCAAGTCCTGGCGACCGACTCTCAGTTGGCGCTACTGCCCCAGTATTGGAAACCGAACGTATCAGTACCGTCCCAGTCTGGGTTACTGAGTCTTGGCTGAAGTACTGGCCCAATAATGGTAAACTATTTTACCAGTACGGTGCCAGTCCTGGTTACCAGGTATGGTTGAGTCTCGGCTGGAAGTACTACGCCAGCACTGGCAACTGAACGTATCAGTACCGTGCTGGTCTCGATTACCGATTCTTGGGTTAAGTACTGTCCTAGT
This sequence comes from Ophion ellenae, assembly GCA_963210295.1. Lineage (NCBI taxonomy): Eukaryota > Metazoa > Arthropoda > Insecta > Hymenoptera > Ichneumonidae > Ophion > Ophion ellenae. Next base: position 19,963,103 of record OY723389.1, on the reverse strand, counting down.
CTTGGTAAACAATTTTATTAGTACAGTGTCAGTCTTGGCAACCAAGGTTGGTTGAGTCTCGGCTGGAAGTGCTGCCCCAGCATTGGCAACAGTACCATGCCAGCCTTGCTCACCGAGTCTTGGTTTAAGTACCGCCCCGGCATTGGTAAACAATTTTATTAGTTCAGTGCCAGTCTTAGTAACCAAGGTTGCTTTAGTCTCGGCTGGAAGTGCTGCCCCAGCATTGGCAACAGTACCATGCCAGCCTTGGTCACCGAGTCTTGGGTTAAGTACCGCCCCGGTATTGGTAAACAATTGTATTAGTTCAGTGCCAGTCTTAGTAACCAAGGTTGGTTCAGTCTCGGCTGGAAGTACTGCCCCAGCATTGGCAACAGTACCATGCCAGCCTTGCTCACCGAGTCTTGGGTTAAGTACCGCCCCGGCATTGGTAAACAATTTTATTAGTTCAGTGCCAGTCTTAGTAACCAAGGTTGCTTCAGTCTCGGCTGGAAGTGCTGCCCCAGCATTGGCAACAGTACCATGCCAGTGTTGGTCACCGAGTCTTGGGTTAAGTACTGTCCCAGTATTGATAAACAATTTTATTACTACAGTGCCGGTCTTAGTAAGCAAGGTTGGTTGAGTCTCGGCTGGAAGTAGTCCCCCGGCATTGGCAACAGTACCATGCCAGCCTTAGTTACCGAGTCTTCGGTTAAGCACTACCCCAGTATTAGTAAACAATTTTATTAGTGCAGTGCCAGTCATGGTAACAAAGGTTGGGTGCGTCTTGGCTGGAAGTACTGCCCCAGCAGTGGCAACATTACCATTCCAGTCTTGGTTAACAAGTCTTCGGTTTAGTACTGCCTCGGTATTGGCAGACAATTTTATCAGTACGGTGCCAGTCCAAAAAATAGGGATTGAATGAAAAATGTAAGTTTTGCTTCCTCATAAAGAAACTTTGTGACGATGAAAACATTTTTTTTCAGTTTTCAATGTCAACGTGCTCAAAATGTCCCAAAACCTCGAAAAATCAAATTCAGAAACAATGTTTGCATTCATGTGCGTCTGTGTGCGTATGCGCGCGCATGTACGTTCTGGCACTGTAAAATTAAAACGTCTGTAACTCGAGAACGGTTTGGGTTGAAGGGCTCCTGTGTCGCTCAGATGTTAATCTGTACAATCTCTTTATTCCCTGCAAATTTTGTCGAGAGAACTGAAAAAATTACAAATTTAACGGCATTTTTTAATAAAAAAAATGTCGGTGACCACGTTAATTTGCAAAAAATTTCAGAATTTTGTAAATCTTTTTTTTACAAATAGAGTATCATGAAATGACGGCTGGTATTGAATTTAGGAATGATCGGTCGAATGGTCTAAATTTTATGAATTTTGGACACTTTCGAAATATGTCAAACCGCTCTAATTTTTGCATATATCAAGATACTGTAGTGATTTTTTTTACACAAAGTATTGTAAAAGTAAAGTTGCTATAAAATTTGGAGAGAATCCCGAACCATTACAGACTCCCCTGGACTCTTCTGTCTCCTTACAGATATCCATGAATTGGCTAAGTAGACGATGTAATTTTATTTCACTATTTCGCGTGTTCGTTCTGAACGTACGCCGCACAGTAGGAGAAAAGCCCAAAAACCTGGCCAAAACCTTAAATGACCTTTGACGGGAATGAAAATTGGCTTACAGGGGTTTTCAAGGTCGCTGATTACGAATCTGAAAGCCAAATTATCGTAAACAAAATGGCCGATCCAATATGGCTGACATGAATGTTAAAAAGTTGCCAGATGTCGACAAAAATTGGTATTTACGGGTTTTCAAGGTCGCTGATTACGAATCCGCAAGCCAAATTATCGTAAAAAAAATGGCCGATCCAATATGGCCGACATGAACGTTAAAAAGTTACCAGATGTTGACAAAAATTGGTATATACGGGTTTTCAAGGTCGCTGATTACCAATCCGATATCTATTGTTTATAACTTGCAACAAAGAGCTTACAGCAAATTGTTATAAACAAAATGGCCGAGTATCCTGCTAAATAGATAAATTAATATATTTAAAAAAATCATCATAATAAAATAAACGTGAACAGTGTATTCTACGCAATTATTATTTTTATTTCCAAAATACATACGGAACGTTTCAAAAATAGAAAATTTTATTCTTAATCAAAATCGTAATCGGAGTCGGAGTCGGAGTCAGAATCATTATCCGAGTTTGTATCTATTACAACTCCCGGCACGGCTTCAATCTCGGCGCAAAATTCGTCTGCTGCAGCAGTCACTTTAGGAGCGATCAACATCGCTACAGCTTCCGGCGACAAACTCTTCAGCTTCTTCTGTGGTAGTCTTCTGACACTTGAAATGTACGGATCAGAAGTAACTAAGAGCCGATGAAAAACATCTTCCATAGTTTTAACCCTGGAACTTTTTCGCGCAAAATCTTCTCGATATCGTTTGATGTCTTTGTTTCGAGCTTCCTGAGCATCTTCGGATAATTGGCCGATTGGTAATAGAGCATGAGTTATTATCACTGGACCATGAATTAATAGTTTGTGCACCGAAGTAGGCATGGAGTACCAAGGGTATAATGCAACGGTCTTTCTTGCCGTTTCAATAGCATACTGTTCAAATCTTTCACAGTTTATCTCGTGGCCACACGATATAACTTGTAGGATTACGTACAAGCGTTTAATAACTTCTTCGTTGACCCCCGTTATGGCAGCGGAAACCGTCGAATTTTCAAAGAATCGCCGAGCTGTGTTGCCATCATTGCTGCTGCCGTATCCAGGCTTTGGGCGATCGATATTTAGACCCAATTGCTTCTTGAATCCTTCTTGAATGGCCCTCTTGCGTTCCTGGGTAATTTTTTTTTCTTCGTCACTTCGAGCTTGCCATTTTTTAATGCCGAGTTTGTAAGACACGTGTAAGCAATACTCGAAGCACCGTATCCACGCATGCAGCGTCGACAATCCGAACTTCAAATTTGTTTCATTGATTTCCCTTTGCAATACAGTGTCGATGGCATTAAAATCTTTGCTGGTTGCTCCACACAAATAGCACCGTTGAGCAGATTTCGTCAATGATACAGCGTTGCAAACTTTACCATCTATCATGGTGAACAACAACTTGTACATTACGGAGATTTCTTTTCCATCTATTACACTTTCGAATGGACGAAGTGACTTTATTTGTTCTTCAACAATTTGGACTTCATTAAGTGTTGACTCTGTGTCTTCGCGTAGAAACAGTAGTCTAAGCGGTCTACAAAATCGTGGAGACGAGGGTCTGGGGTTCTTCCAAACAACTATTTCTTCCTTCGATTGTTGATCATAACACACGAGTTGTAATGGCACGACTGAAGTAAAGAATACATGCGCATCAGATTTGCTGTCATCACTGAACGTCTGCTTATATTCACTTTGCCCAGAACTTCCATCGCAACCCCACTTGCAAATCAAGTCCATTTTACGAACATTATCTGGAGTCAATCTTTGAATGAGTCCATTTTGGACGAGTAAAATACGTTCAACTGTATGATCTAATAGTGCCTGTAGTTGGACTTCTGCACTACTCTCTGTAATCCTGATTGCATCACGTGGTGGATAACAACGCTTTTTTGCTTTCATCACTTTTTCGTAAGACGGATGTAGCTTACAGTTATTTTCCTTCCCTAATCTTCTCATTCCCTGGTAAGTACTCTTGGAGAATTTATATTCAATCATAGCGGAAAGTGCAGCCTCTTCGGATAAAGTAATTTCATCCGTTGCTGAGTAAGCTTTACGATACTTGGAAGCTCTTAAAGGACTCGTCATTGTTACGTCCTTAATAACTTTTGCGGCGTCGGATTGTCCTGAAGAGCGAAGGCTCATCTGAGTAGCGTATGCTAACTCGACCGAGTTGAACGATGTACGAATATCTTGGGTCTTCCTTCGTTTAGATCTTTCACTGGACATTGTAAACTCAAGGGACGGGCGGCCGCCCGTATTACCCGGGCTTGTTACTACAGTGTCTGTAGGTGCGGCAAAACATACCTGCTTGCTAAGCCATTCACCGCTATTCTTGAAAAATACACAGGATTTTCTGTGAGCTTGTTGCCACCTCGTTCTCATTTGATTGAAGAGTATCGAAAAAGTCTGTTTCGAGTCCTCAGGCACTACAACTGTACGTCCGGTGTCCTTGGAAATTTTTTCTACCATAAATTCGATCAAGGAAGCGAACTTATCGGATAAATGCTCGCTGATTATCAGAAATACTTCTTTCCTTGTCAGCACCAATTCTTTGTAACCGGATCCTGTAATAAAGACATACAATTGTAGAAAATTGGTGTTAAAGGAAAAGATAAAATTTTCAATTAATACAAAAACTTGAACAATGTACATTATTTTACCAAATAAATAACCGCAATAATTGAAATAATTTTAAGAAAATTAGACAGAAAATATTGACATGGATTTGGTTAAAAGAAAGCTTTGCTTACTATATAATATATATATATTCAAATATTTTATTCGAATGTTATAACATTTCATTCATATTTAAGAAATTTTTATGTGGTTGATTTTAATATGTATATATATATATGCATACGTATATATCATAATTAAATCACAGAAAATTTATATATATATATATACACATACATATATATTAAAATAATTTATTTCAAGCGTATAACAGCCGTCTTGTCCGTTATGATGCTACTTCACCCATTCTCAGGTAGAGGCGCAGCGGCTGCTCAATAGTGCCGCGTGCACGCTCGGCTACCGCACGATGCGAAAAAAATCATAACGGACAAGACGCACGTTTTCCGCAGGTAACTCTTGTAAATTTCGAAAGCTTATACATTAAACTAAAGGCCGAGACTAGGAGCTTTGCAAAATGTGACAAAATATATAACTTTTCGGACCGTTGAAAATATAAGTTTTCAAAATTATTCAATTTTATTTATGCCGAAGGCTATACTACATTTCAATCATTTATACATAAACTTTCGATTCAACCGATGTAAAAACATGTTCTACATACCTCCAGAAGTCGTATCCATGTTGCAGAATTGAAATTAAACCCGTCACTTTAAAGTTATGGGTTTTTGAAGTCAGCGTTATTTTCGTCTGTTCAGCGCGTGACACGTACACTCTTCACGAACACTCACTGCCAACTGACGCTGCGGCGCAGGTATACACTTAAAGGGCTTTCCCTTCCACAATAGAATGCAGTTACTAGTCCTCTACCTGAATGACTACTCAACTGACCCTATTTCGAAAATTTATTTTTTGGGGTTTTGGCCAGGTTTTTGGGCTTTTCTCCTACTGTGCGCCGCGACGAGCTCTCGCGCCTTCTTGCGTCGAGGCAGATATTGTTATGCCTCGACGCAATGCGTGTGTGTCAGTGGTCATTCGCTACGTCGGGCGCACACGGTTGAAGATTGTTTTCTTCCCCCATGCTGTCCCTCCGCGGCAAGCATACACTTCGTGTGGGTATATGCCCCTATATACCCACACGCTGATCCACGCTCAGCGTCAACAAAGAATTAGGATTTCTTTGGCAGCGTTGAGCATCAGTCTTTCTCGTGCCGTCTACGTGTGAACTTGTTTAAATCCCCAAGTGCTTTTCATCTATTCCCATTCGTTTTTATACAGTACACTTTTTCTATTATTATAAATTAATTTTGCTGATCTTAAAACGAATTCGAGTGCTCTAAGTGTGCTATAGAAATTCGAACGTTCTATAAGGTGAACCAGGTAAGATATACAGAGAATTTTTCTTTATATTTGTTTTTTCATTTTGTTTTGTATTTTTTGTCTACTGCATGTTAAGGCATAATAAATAATTCTTCGATTTTCTCTCCGTTCCTTACTTGCTGTGGGACTGCGCTATCTTTCTCTCTCTCTCACTGTCTCTCTCTTATATTTTCTTTACTTAATCTATCATTTGTTTTGAAGAATTTGTTCAATTTGATCAGGCAGTCTCGGAGGACAAGTGGAAAGAAAACGCTTTGGTAAATACAATGTTATTTACTTTGACCGAAATTATGTATGCTGAAGTAAAATTACAGAAGAGCATCTTAATTCATACTTAATACTCTGGAAGTGGCTATATTTTTCAATTCTTTTTAGATGGAGGTGATAAGATCCTTGGTGGGTTCACCGACCGACGAAAAAGGTGTTATCCGCAATGTGATCGCTGGCCTGATATCAAAGGCGGTGCAGGAAAAATACTCGGCCACGGGGAAACCAGGCGCGAACGGTATAATGAAAAAATCCTTCAGTGCGACAATAACGTACAAACGTATGAATGGTAAATATTTTTCAAATTTTTACTAATATAATTTTTAGAACTGGGTGCAATCAAATAAATTTTTTTTACTTCAGATATTTTTTTAGATACGATCGGGAAAAGAAACTACTGCGGCGGAAATATTTTCGACAACCAGCCGATGTTTATCTGATGCGGGTGACCGGGAACACGCCGCAACTCTGGCCCAATATTGGCAGCCGGTACTAGTAACCAATACTGTGCCAACGCTTGCCAAGCGGAGGACCGGTGTTATCATTTCGGAATTGGGCCAGTATTGTTTACACGATCTGACCCAATATTGGCATTCAGTATCCGGCCAGTACTGGCGTCAGTACTGAGCCAAGTTTCCAGTCTATACATGGCCATATACCGGCAAAGTACTGATTTACGGTTTGTCTCAAGACTGGCTACAATATCTGGCCCAAAACTGGGCACTTATTCTGAGCCAATACCCGTAAACGGTGTCGGGCCGTATCACGCCGCCATAAGTTGGACCGGTGTTAACAAGCCAACGTTGTCTCAATACTGATTCCGACTTGGGTGTCACGTCTCCGTAAACTTTAAATGTTTTGTTCAATAATATCAATAATTGGGTTTTTATTAACGATTTAACTTTCATTATTTTCCGACGACTTCGTCGCCTCGTGTCTCTATCCGGTGTCGGGTGTGGAAACGCCGATAGTGAGACCGGATGTACCCGATCGAATTCCGCTGATCAAGCATCGCCTGATCCGCGGAGTTCGACCGTGGGACTTTGGGAGCGAGCGACTTTCCGTGGACGTTGTCAAAAACCCCCATCGGAGCGACCACTTAGGGAGCGAGCAACTTTCCGTGGACGTTGTCAAAAACCACCACCGGAGTGATAGCTACCGAGCTAACATCGGTCCGGTGGCGGTGAAGATTTTTAGTTCCCATCTAGCCACGGAAGTAACCTGGTGTTGGGGTATAACTCCGGCTGAAAGCAAGTCGCGATCCCAGACTCCCGCGTCTTCACGGGTTCGCGTCCGTCAGTCTTCGGTCGTTAAAATGGTGTCGCGAGTACCGCGTCCACGGGGTTTCCCTGCGTTCGGATTCCTACTCACGCACAAAGCGTTCCGCGGCAACCATAATTCCCTTGCATTTGGGAGGTGGATAGTATCCCCTAGTGAACCCGGTGCAAAAGGTGGTTGCACAGGATTGTCAGACTTGTGCGCAGTCGACACCGCCGCGATAGAGACGCAATCATAATTACATCTAATTCCATTCCTTCAAATCGAAAACATAACACAAGCCGCGCCGTTCAATCATCGTATTTTGTATCGAATTTGCCAGTTCTATATTGTTAAAATTAGTGAGTGTGTATGTGTGTGGTGTGTATGTGTGTTTACTCATTCAGGCGTCAACAACATTGTAAGTCGGCTACTATTAATAAATAAACCATGTTATAATCGGAAGCATTAAAATATTCTGGCATCCTCCCCTTCATCCTCCCAGAGAACTCGGGCCCGTATGGGACGAGCAGGGCAGCCCACAAAATAATATTTCACTCGGGAAACCCGGGATACCGTTCGGTACGTAACATGGGCAAGGCTTGGCCCTTGGTAACCTGCCAGTATTAGCAGCTCTGGCATCAGTACTGAGCCAAGACTAAGCCAAGTCCCCAGTCTATACACGGGCATGTACCGGCAAAGTACTGATTGGGGGTTTGTCTCAAGACTGGCAATGATATCTGGCCCAAAACTGAGCACTTATTCTGAGCCAATACCCGTAAACAGTGTCGGGCCGATTCACGCCGCCATAACTTGGACCGGTGTTAACAAACCAACGTTGTCTCAATACTCATTCTGACTTGGGCAAGGCTTGGCCCTTGGTGCCTGCCAATATTGGCAGCTCTGGCACCAGTACAGTGCCAATACCAAGCCAGTTTGCAATACGTACATGGGAAAGTATGTAAAACAGTTTATTTGTTAAAAGAATAAAAAATGGCGGAGCACGAGTCGCTATAGCACTACTGGTTTTCAGTCAACCCGCTCCATGCTGTTGAAGTTTGCATCGTTGGAACACAACGAAAGGTCTTGTTTATATTTTATTTTCCATATTTTTATTGTTATCGAAAATATTTTTTAAAATTTTTTATTTTATAGATCGCTAAATGAATAGATATCTTGAAAAATGGTTGCAGGATTTTTGTAAGCAAAGGTTGCCATAATATAAAAAAAGAAATGACGAACATTAATTTTTATCGCGTTCCAACGAGGCGAACTTAAACCTCATACCCTCTCCGTGGAACGCAGTAGAACTATCGTAAATTTAATCGTAGAACTAAGAGTAAAATATGTTCGTTAATTACGTTACTTTCAGCCGTTAAGTATGAGGGGAAACTTTAAAATAATTTTGAAAAAGAGACGAGTTTTCAAAAAGGTTCGTGTTTTCAACCATACTTTTTATATACCAGTCTAAAAATTACAGGAACAGAAAATTTCTTCATTTTTTGGCGTTTTTTGAAGTGCTGTATCTATTTGAAAAATGGTCGCATCGAGATGAAAAAAGCCTGTTGAAGCGTCAAGTTTACAGGGATCGAGATCTTTTGGCAAAAAAATTGTAATCTACGGTTATCGCGCAATCATAATGAATAGCAGGGAGAAAACATTTCCAAATTTGTTTTTTTTTGCAGGGGCCCACGGACTAAGGAATTTTGTTTCAGTTAACTCAATGTATAGGCCAGTTACCTTGTTTATTCAGCTTTAATTTGGTTTTTTATCCTGACGTCAATTTTTTTGCTGAGATATCCGACTGTGAATGAAAAAAGATCCTTTTGCCTTTGATTATCGATATCTCAGCAACCAATTATCGCAACGGGAATTAAAGGGCGGCTTTGAAAAGTTGAATACATTTCCTGCCAGCCCCTCGTTGATTTTTGTGAATTTTTTCTTCACCCTTAACTTTTATTTGGTAAAGGACAAAAATGACTTTTTCTGGACTTTCAGTAAATCTACCACTACGTTACAAATATTGATGCGAAGACTAACGTTGCCACGTTTTTTTCAGCTCGATGTACTCCCAATAACCCTGTTAGTTTTCAAATTGATACATCGAACCGATTTCCATCAAAAGCTGATCGAAGTTTTACAAAACAATTAAAGGAACAAGTTCTTCCTAAACATCGTGTAATCATCATCGAAATAAAAAGACTAATTTTCTTCGACTTTTTTCGCAACTTGGCACTAGTTGCTTGTTAAATATAAGAAAAAATTCGAGAGAAGTTTTTTTTCCATAATCTAATGCCACCTATTGGTCGAAAATAAAACTATTTTTAGTCGGTAACTTTGTCCCCACAATAGGCTTTCAAGAGTAAAGAACTGCGCCTACCGGCATGACATCGTCGAAGACGGTTTTTAGCGCCGGAGACTTCCTTGAAAAATAGCTCGAAAACCTCTTTATAATTGGTTTTTTCAGCTACAAACAAACATGCAGCATACTTTTTAAGGTTCCAAGGATTTGTTAAAAGTGTTTCCAACAAAACAATATTTCGGAAATTTTACACCGGTGTCCTCAAAACAATTCGCGATCGTAACATTTTACCGCTCTTCTGTAGAGCGAGGCTCCTGCGATCGTCTTTGCTAGAAAATTCGATCCTTGCAGAGACCTGCTGAAGATAAATCCCGACAGGGAGAAAAAATGCTAAACGTATTTTTTTGCAGTAAATATAAAAGTTTACCACTCCTTCGCAGAGTGAGGCTCGGTCAATCTAGTTCGCTCGCGAATTTGGTCAGCCGCAGACAACCTGCCGAAGATAAGCTATGGCAGAGAAAGAAATGACGGCGGCAATTGTTTAAACATAGAGCATTGTAAAATTCTTGAACGTTCCAAGGATTTCTTAGAAGTGCTTCCAACAGAACGATTTTTCGAAAATTTTACACCGGTGACCTCTAAACAATTCGCGATAGTAAAATTGTACAGCTCTTCTGTAGTGCGAGACTCCTCCGATCGTCATTGCTAGAAAGTTCGATCCTTGGAAAAACTTGCCAAAGATAAATTCCGGCAGGGAAAAAAATACTAAACGTATTTTTTTTTGCAGTAATGATAAAATTTTACAACTCTTTTGTAGAGTAAGTGTCGAGCGATCTCGGTCGTGACTCGAGATTTTGGCGGACATCGAATTCGTCAACGATGAGTGACATCGAGATGCCAAATAGTCCTCGAGCTTGTTTGTTTAAATTAATTGAACAAGAATGGGAAAATGCCAGCGCCCTTCCACCATACGAGTCTCTAGCAAACCCCGTTTGCTAGAACGTTCAACCATAAAGAAATTTCCACCGATGACCGCCGTCGACAAAAAAAAAATTTTTCGAGAGCATTTGTTTAAACAATGCGCGATCGCAAAAATTCACTGCTCTTCCGTAGAGCGAGGCTAGCGATATTGATTGCTCGAGAAGTTGACCAGCAAAAATGCTGCCAAATATGAACCCTGACCCAGATAAAAATGCCGAACGCGTTTGTTTAAATAATGAGCATTGTAAAATTTGACCACCCTTTTGTAGTGAGTTTCGAACAATTCGTTCGCTCGAAATTTTGGCAGGGATCGATATCGTTGACGATAAGCGGCATCGAGGTTACAAATAGTGCTCGAGCTTATTTGTTTAAATGAATTAAAAAAGCATGGGTAAATGCCGTTACCCTTCCACAAGACGAGTCTTGGTGGTGGCCGTCGTCGAAAAAAAAATAAATTCGATGGTATTTGCATATACAATGTAAAATGCAACAAAGTATTAAGCGAACCGTATGAATTGCCTTAATTAGAGCAAATACTTTATTCTCATATCCATAGAATACGAACAAACATAAATACAAAGTAAAAATATATGCTCATATATGTTTTCGTTGATATAAATCGCTATGTCTCATGGCTTGCGTACGTGACCAAGCGACCAACACACAAAGCAACGTTGTCTAGGATTAAGTATCGATATTTCACGGTTTGCATATGCGGCCGAGCTCTCAACGTGACCATAAATATTGTATAAGATTAAATTTTATTGCGCCTCGTCTTCGGCGTGAGTCCGTCGTCCAAAACCCTTCAAACACTGCAGCCTGAGTCAGATTAGCGTGTGGGAATATATACTTATCGATGGGTCCCACGGATGCATTTCTAGAAATGCAGTCGCGTAGACCCGTGCCCCACTATCGCTATCCGCGCAAGTTTCGTTAAAAACTCATTATAGTGCAACTAAAGCGTATGCTGTAACGGTTAAACCATCGCATTAACAAACCGAAACAAGTGTTATCCGTATCCGACCAAAAATAACGTCATTGTAACCGATAATTGTACTCGTGATCTTCTCCTTTGTGTTAACCTGAAGACACTTTGTCCCAAATCCCGGCAAGCTCTGATTCTTCACCGGTTTCGCATCGTACTCACCAAGGTTCGTCCTCTTTCTGTGAAGACGTCGACTGTTTGTTATAACAGGGGTCACAAGGAAAGAGACCTTTGATGAACGTTTCGGCAAGCATCAAAATACACGTGAAACTCATCTCACTTCCAGTATTGGTCCTGATTCTGACATCGAGGAAAGAGTGCGCCGTCGATAAAGACACCGTTGGGCTACAGACCTATTGTTACGCGTATTACCATCCTGACACGTAATACAGCCCTGGAAAGGCTTCACCAAAAACTTAACCTGGCGATTCGAAAACGAGAGGTTCTCTATAAAGACGCGTTACCTTGTGATGTGTATTTTGCACAAGGACAGAGTTTATAACGAACGCTAGTGGGATTCGAGTCATCGAGCCATTTGCGCAACAAAAGTTTCACCGCGCTCTCCTGCCGAGCAGTGCAGCCAGATCGCGCGTAAAAGTTACCCCCTCTCTAGTCTTTTACGCGCTCATCACACAATCATAGTAGCGCGTGTCCGTGAGCGAGCGACGGTCGGACATCTTTGGAAAGAGCCGAGCGCGGTCGAAGTTTCCCGACCACGCCTTCGGCAGCTACACCAATACATGGACGCTGAGCACGTTCATGTGCGGCCAAGCCAAAACGAAGGCTTCGAGGGAAAAAGCAATCGGAGCACGACTCACGCGTGACGTCATCCGACGGCACGCGCGAGGCTTTTAGATGATTTCAATGCTTATTTAGCTCTTGATTCTCTGCGTTATCAATGTATACAAAAAAATGTATCGCGCACTCTGATCGCTTATTTTTTTAGTTTATACGTTCATTTAAATATAATAATAAATCTAAATTACAACTCATTTATCTTCTAGAAAATTGTTTACGCTTTATTCACACTCGTCCTTATGCCAAATAAATTATAATTCATAAAAGTAAGCGGAAACATATTTATATTCGTATTATTATATTAATTCTCATACTTTTATCAAGCGATTAAGCATTTTCCCCAAAAACAAGTCAATCATCTATCCGGCCGCGAATCGTAAGTGCCAGAAAGTGCATTTTTAACACAAGCGATAAGATGGTTGGTAGCGTCCCTGGCTTCGGTTCGCAGGGGCGCGGGATCGTTCCCTGCTCTCAACGTTTCTGTTTTTTTTATTTTATTTCTTTTTGTATGGGGCGAATTGTTTATTCGTGAAATCATACAATGTATCCAAATGTAAAAAAATCTGAACCTGCCACTTTTTTTCAAGAAACGCCGCTCGCTCGTTTTTTATTATATCAATTTCAACGCCTCATAAGGGAAAGCATGTTGTTTCGTCGTTATTCGACTCGATTGTTTCGACAGTCTCGTATTTCGTATTGTCTTCGTACCGATCGGAATAATGAAAAAATGTATACGTACGTAATTTGCGATTCGTGATTTTCGTGATACGCGTTTCTGGATTTTTGTGAACCGCGATCCGGGATTTTTGTTGCAACGCGATTCGTGATTTTTGTGATACGCGATTCGGGATTTGTGTTAACCGCGATCCGGGATTTTTGTGCAACGCGATTCGAGATTTTTGTGCAACGCGATTCGGGATTTTTATGCAACGCGATTCGGGATTTTTGTGAACCGCGATTCGGGATTTTTGTGAAACGCGATTTTTTTACTCTGTGCCTCGTAACATTGGTGTTTTTTAAATTATTTTTTTCTCATTTATTGGACATTTGGATTGTGTCTTTTCAACTCTTGATTTTTTTCCTCATGGATGAGCCCGCGGTAAAAAAGCCGAAACCGGCTAAAAAGAAACATAATGCTTTATCGCTTGATGAAAGTATATGAGAATGAATATAATAATACGAATATAAATATATTTCCGCTTACTTTTATGAATTACAATTTATTTGGCATAGGGACGGGTGTGAGTAAAGCGCAAACAATTTTTTAGAAGATAAACAAGTTGTAATTTAGATTTATTATTATATTTAAATTAACGTACAAACTAATAAAATAAGCGGTCAGAGTGCGCGATAAATTTTTAGACACTAAAATATAACTAATTAAAATAATGATGATAACCAATGAAAATAACTAATCAAATAAGAATTAATAGTAATAATAATTTAAAAAAAAACGCGCTGAGCGCGGGGAACGATCCCGCGCCCCTGCGGACCGAAGCCAGGAACGCTACCAACGGGATCATCTCATCGCTTGTAGAATATGTGCACTTTCTGGTACTTACGATTCGCGGCCGGATGGATAATTGGCTTGTTTTTGGGGATAATGCTTTATCGCTTGATGAAAGTATGAGAATTAATATAATAATACGAATATAAATATATTTCCGCTTACTTTTATGAATTATAATTTATTTGGCATAAGGACGGGTGTGAGTGAAGCGTAAATAATTTTTTAGAAGATAAATAAGTTGTAATTTAGATTTATTATTATATTTAAATTAACGTATAAACTAAAAAAAAGCGATCAGAGTGCGCGATACATCTTCTTGTATATATCAATAACGCAGAGAATCAAGAGCTAAATAAGCATTGAAATCATTTAAAAGCCTCGCGCGTACCGTCGGGTGACGTCACGCGCGAGTCGAGCTCAGATTGCTTTTTCCCTCGAAGCCGTCGTTTCGGCTTGGCCGCACATGAACGTGCTCGGCGTCCATGTATTGGTGTAGCTGCCGAAGGCGCGGTCGTTAAACTTCGACCGCGTCCGGCTCTTTCCGAAGATGTCCGAGCGTCACTCGCTCACGGACACGCGCTACTATGATTGTGTGATGGGCGCGTCAGAGACTAGAGAGGGGGAACTTTTACGCGCGATCTGGCTGCACTGCTGCCGAGCGGGCGCATGCTTCCAATACGAGCGTACCATGGTCGCTACGCATAGTTGTGTGTATTGTGTGATACACACATAGATGTAACGTGTTTGCGTACGACCGAAAGGCGTGCGAGAATGGATTCGTTCTTCCTGCACGCGGCCGGCGTAGCAAACACACACACACACACGCACACACACGCGCGCGCTTTCAACGATCACCGTCTGTTTATTTGGCTTCGACTCTTCGTCCCAATGCGAAGCATCGAGACCGAATTCGCAAGCGCTGGGCTGTCCGCCGGTAGCGACTCGTAGCTAAAAACTGCGAGATCTGCGCTACCGACGTAACGAGAGGCCGCGCCGAAATTTTCTGGCGTGTGGCACATCGCCTTAAGGCCTTAGGCCATAGTTGCGGGTATAAAATCATGTGCGAATTTAACAATTTTTTTTTGTATGAAAAAGTGATTTACTCATAAAATGAATTACACATCTATTTAGTATGAATATCAAGCTGTTAGAAAAAATATTTTTTTTTTCGATGTACAAAATGGCCGACTACTCGAAACTTCTCGAAACAGCTTTATTCCCATTGGCGTGACAAATAACTTCAACAATTTTCACTCGATTTACTTCAAATTAAAAAGTTATGTTTCTAATTGCATTTCGCAGAGAAGTACGTACGGAATTTCTGATTAATCGAAAACTTTCCATTTTATGAGTAGTTATAACGAAATTTTTCACTGAAAATTCATTTCTTAAGTTCAAATATCTACAGCTTTTGAATAAAACAATATTTTTTAAATTCCGTACGTACTTCTGTAGGTACTCAAATGTAGATTGACGAGAATTATTGTTTTTGGTTCCCGGTAAAAAATTGTGGATGCTAAATGTCACGCCGCGGAGCG
Organism: Ophion ellenae; assembly: GCA_963210295.1. Taxonomy (NCBI): domain Eukaryota; kingdom Metazoa; phylum Arthropoda; class Insecta; order Hymenoptera; family Ichneumonidae; genus Ophion; species Ophion ellenae. The sequence continues at coordinate 19,947,733 of OY723389.1, read as the reverse complement.
CCTAAAAAAGATAACAAAAGAAAATATTAGTAGTCGGCCATTTTGTACAACGAAAAAAATATATTTTCTAACAGCTTGATATTCATACTAAATAGATGTATAATTAATTTTATGAGTGAATCACTTTTTCATACGAAAAAAAATTGTTAAATTCGCACATGATTTTATACCCATTACCGTGGTCTAAGGCCTTAAGCGATACTCTGAACCATCTAGAACAGGGGGCGTAAAGTTTGGTACCTGTAAAACAAAGGCTGGCCCGTGTGCGATACGTCGACCATTTGTCTTGGAACATAATTTTTCAAAACGGCTCGTAACATAAGTCCAACAATTTTAATTCCTTTTACTATAAATTTTGAACACATCTTTAAAATGACATCCCGAAGAGAAATCCGAATGTGATTTTCCATGAGTTAATTAGAACATTAGTTACTAACAAATGATTGTCCTTTTTTTCTGTCGAAAATTGAGTTTTTACTTTAAATGCTTGCCAATTACATAAAAATTCATATTTTAAAAATCCTTTACATGTTTCACTAGCCATACTTATGTAAATTAATAGAATTTTTTTCCAAATTTAAATGTGCGTTAGTTATACTGTGTGCCGCAGAGCGTCTCAAATTCAACATGCCTTGCGAGAATGGCTCCAGCGTCACCATTTTGCATAATTTTTTAATGTAATTTTTTTCGTTCACTTAGGGATATGGCTAAGACCATCCTTGAATATTATTATACTCTTACCTGTCCTACCACGAAAATAATTGCGAAAAATCCCCTAATTTTAGACGTTTACTCTAAATCATTTACCATTTTACACATGCAATTGATTATGTTGATATGGCATTTTTTGATAGATCGAAAGCGATTTCCGCACTAAGTATCCATCCGATTTCGCAGATTCATGAATTGTTGGATAGGAAACGTTTTTCGCTAAAGTTCTTCTATTAAACGGGAAAAAAACTGACCGAGAACAACGTCCTATACACGGAATTATTACAATCCGAAGAGCTGTCGATCGGTGTATAATAATCACGGATTAAAAAATGTTTCCTCTTTAGAGTAGTGAATGGTTTTATAACTGCGAATTCAAACTCAGATAGTGGAACAGCTGTACAGCTGTACTAGCTGCCAAGCCTGGTGGCTCCGAAATCGAACAAAATTTCGATCAAAGTGCCGAGCAAGGGAACTCCGAGGACATTTTGGAAACTTTCGATTGTAGAGTGCAGAGAAGGGCTCGTTGTACACGTCAATCTTCAAATTTTTCTATAGTGCCTCTAACATGGAACCGAAAGCTCACATATAAGATTGCTAATGTGTATTTTCTTTCAGGTACCTGGAGACATAGCACATGCCGTCAAGGAAAACACATTAAGATGTCAAAGATGGGCCTAAGCGTTCAATCGTTTATCATCATCGTTGGACAAGAAATCACAAGCATCGAGAAGATCTACGTACGGATTGACGAAGTGACATATGAAGTTCCATCCCTTCAAAAAGCGGTCGATGTCATTTTCAAAACGGTCCTTACCTTCGAAATGCAGTATCCCTTAGAATGCGAACGTATTTGTTATTTGATTCAATGGGGGATATATAATATCTACACGGAGTCAGAGAACAAAATACCCTTTGTTTATACCATTTTTAACAAAGTGAAGAAAGTTAAATAATTACATTAACGTTTTGCACTGTTTCCATCAAAATGGAGTTTAAGGTTTGCGCTGTATCACCACGCTGTAGCGACTCTCGTGTTCTATTGAAATCACATAAAAATTATGCATCCTCACGAATGGACATACACGTGTATCCATGGAAATTGCTTGCGCAGATTTGCCTCCAGTAGTACACTGAGAAAACACGTTGTAATATGTATGTTTAAATGCCCAACGAAGGGAAAAAGTGTACAGTCGTTGGAAGCAGAACCAGAAACGTTCAATTAATTAACTCTTTCAAATTTTGATATTAAGAGTGCAAGAGATGAAAGCATTAATTGTTCTGGAAAAGTAGACGATATCGATGTCGAAGGACCCATTTGGAAATTCGTCGCCAAGTTATACCAAAATTGTTCCATTTCGAGGTCTGTTATTCAAGAAGTAATTGGAAATTTTTCAGAATTTTTACAAAACACAACTACCTTGTATGGGCAAACGTTGAAAAACACAATTCCCCCAGGATATCACGATACAATAGAGAGTTCGTTAAGGGGAGGGTAGGGGTTTGCACTTTTGAAAAATCGATTTTTTTTTGTCTTTTCTTATAGTTAAACATTTCACGAATATAATTCCAAAATTTCAAGTCAATCAGAGCAAAACTCTCAAAGTTATTGACTATTTAGTCCCGCTCCTCTAACACTGTAGCTGCGACTTCTCTAAACTTCAAACGCGTTTTTCTCGAAACAACTTTTTCAAAGTCCGTGTTCACTGCCATTTGAAAACTACATGACCGATGTATTTCAAACTTGGTACACACTTTCTACGTATAAAATACCTCCCCCCAACGGTTAGTTTGAGATTTTTTTTACATTGAGGGGGTTTTCCACCCCCAAAATGACGGAATTTTTCGTGAAAAATAGCACTGTTCACTTTACATGACCACCAAAAATTTAGAAATGAAAAAAAAGATTATCAAAGACCTTTGGGGGGAGGATTTGATACTTTGACTAAATTTTAATGGTACTTGATTTCAGATAATTTCTAGCTGAGATACAGTGAACACCGCAAATCGTGTTTTTCCAAAGGCGTTCTTGGAAAACCTTTGTCACCGGCTTGTTTGTGGATATTTCCGCGTACAAATTTCACAGAATGTTCTTGGAATGACACTTAACAATGTACAAAAGGTTTCAATACATTTACTCTATCCATGTAGATGAAAAAATCGCAAAAAAGTGTTTTTTTTTCACGCTGAAACCCCTACTCTTTCTTTACAAATACCTGCATCAAAATATTCAGAAACCGAATACAAGCGGATAAAATATCTGGAAAAGTCAAAATTACATGTTCCTCCGGTGACGATCATTTTCGGTACAAAACAACGACCGACGAATTAATGGAACGATTGTGTTCACAAAAAAGAGTGCACTGGACAAATGCAAAGTTTGCGACAAGTATTAAAGCTATAATCCCCCGAAAAAAACTCAAGAGAACTATCCGAAAAAAATACGGTGCGCTTCTGGGCCGGGATTCGAACCCGGGACCTTTCGATTGCCGGTCGACTGCTCTGACCAACTGAGCTACGCCAGCCCGTTTACCTCACCTTTCTCGGATAGTCTCTTATGGTAACGCAACGTTACAAACCCCCCTGCCAGAGTCGATCCGGCTCTGGAGGGTCGACTCGAAATTTTTGCCCAAACTAATCTCAACGCAACGGGAACTACGACAGACGCGGGGATTTGTCTGAGGGACGGAAGGGGGAAGGGGTACTACAGACCGTCCTGGCCTGAGGGGAAGGGAGGGGGCTAGCTCAATGAGACTCTTACTCAGGGAGGGGATTCTTTTTTCCACGGCAATCAAGAACAATTCTGGTTCCGTATATCCTTGATTCGGCCGTGGGCCGCTGTTGGGCACCATTTATAATCCCCCGAAAAAAACTCAGGAGATCTATCCGAAAAAAATGCGGTGCGCTTCTGGGTCGGGATTCGAACCCGGGACCTTTCGATTGCCGGTCGACTGCTCTGACCAACTGAGCTACGCCAGCCCGCTTACCTCACCTTTCTCGGATAGTCTCTTGTGGTAACGCAACGTTACAAAGTATATTTAGAATTGCCTAAAGTTTTTGAAACAATCACGACTTTCATGGCGGAAGAAATTTCTCGACAATCAGAAGTTTACACGAGCCTCTTTCAAGGTACCGCGTGAAAAAATATAAAAACTACTTTGCGCGAAAAAACCGTTAGACCGCTTTACTTATATTGGGATGATTTCGAAGTAGATAATCCCCTATCGCCGGCATCAGGAATCCACAAAATAGGCGGTCTATATTTTTCGATCGCAGCAATGCTCCCAAAGTACTCCACGAAGTTAGAAAATCTGTCTTTGGCCCAACTTATTTACACAACCGATCAAAGAGATTTCCAATATGAAAGGTGCTTCCGAAATATAATAGAGGAATTGAAGTTCCTTTTCACCGAAGGGATAACAATAACAGTGACCCATTAAACTTACCAACTTTATAATGTTGTTTCGCGATTTTGGGTGATAACTTGCGTGTGAATAGTCTTTCCGGTTTTGTCGAATCTTTCTCAGCTCAATATTTCTGCAGATTTTGTCGTGCTACAAAAACGGAGAAACACTCAAAATGTGTAGAGGATCCAAATTTGTTACGAAACGTTGATAACTACAAGCGCGACGTTGAAAAATTATCATGTGGCGTAAAGGAAAAATTCGTTTTCAATGAATTGCCGTTTTTCGATAATACAACTATAGACATTTGCGATATAATGCATGATTTGCATCTAGGGGTTTGTAGATACGATATGGCAAAGATTATTGGCCATTTTATACAAGAAGGGTATTTTTCCTTGCTGCATTTGAACGAACAGCTGAAATATTTTGACTACTCCGATTTAGATTCAGGTAATAAAATATCATCGATCAGCAAACAACTGACCTTAGGATTTCAAAATAAAAACACACGTGTACGCAGTGCTATTGTGGGATTGGTTTAAAACAAAAATGACAAACTTTGACTGTTTAGTTTTGAAGATATCGACTTATAAAAAGTGGTAATTTTCTTCTACACCGAACTCGGGCCCAACCATCTGTAACGGAATGGCAACAGTGTACGCTGCAGCCAGCTGATCGGTGCGTGGTCTGGGAACTGGAAGCGTGTTTTTTTCCCCGAGTTCTAGTAGTTCTGAGACTGATGTGAAATCAATTTATTCTGCAAACAAATGTAATTTGTTCAATTTATGCATGCATTTATGCATGTATTTGTCTTTGTTACACCGAATGGAATTTAAACTGTCGACAGGATGTTGTAAATCCACGCTCCGATGTCCTTCCACAGCGAATTTTTATTGCTGATCGTTGAGGTTACGGTTATTCTCATCGCGTTTAGCCACATTTGCTTGATACATGGCTGCAACAGCTTCGAGTTTTTTAGCAAGCGCCTTTGTCTTATAAAAAACTTTTCTTGGGATCGCATGTGAGTTGACATTTTCACGCGTTTTTTTATTGATATAAAATATTTCGCGAAAGACGGATCGTAGGAAGCTCAACGCTATGACTGCAGGAAAATCGCGCTGTTGCCACGATTGCAGCGCCGCTCTCTATACGAGTGTGGGACAATAGAGGGTACAAGCTCTGTCAAAAATGTACAACCATCAGCATCGTATAGACATTGGATGTACCATACACCCGACCGACACTTTTGGCTCATACGTGTACCTACAGAACTACCTAAAAACCGAAATTCCACATTTTAACACACTATGGCAAGCTTGTAAGGAATATGGGCCCATTGAAATATGCGTCATGCGCCAGATTTGAAGCGTTCCATAAACAATCAAAATCCTATGCGCGCGTTGTCAGTTCACGCACAAACATAATATTGAATGTCGCACGAAAATTGCAATTGCAACTCACTTATCAATTTTTAAGCAGAGAAGGTATTGACGATTCGACCGAGTTTGGCCGCATTATTGGGAACCTATCAGAAAATGTTGAGTAGGCCACTTTACCCATAAATAATATTGAGTCTTCGTGCTTCGATTTAACGTGGTTTAAGAGCAACGGTATAACTTACAAGCCAAAGTCTGCTATTTACTTAGAAAATAATATTAACAACGATCCAGTGATAGGAACTATCGGGCATGTTATTACAACGCACTCGAATAAGATATGCTTAATTTATAAGGAATGTGTAACGATACACTGAAAAAAAAATCGTCCA